>JBAMBL010000193.1:0-28104 GCA_037043405.1 Drosophila subquinaria
GGTCGTTTAAATTCCGATTGAATGACACAAAACTTTCCTTAACACATTAAGTACCCTTCGAAAAATTCGAACTTATGTAAAAGTCACTTTTCAAAACTTTTTTCCTCGATTTTTTACAAAAAATATCTTGATGCAAAAAAATTCTTGGAACAATTCCAAGAGTCACTGCAAAAAAATAAGTCAAGTCTTCACAGTAAAAAAAATATATTTGGAAATTTCATTTAAATTCCGTTTGAATGATGCAAAACTTTCCTCAACCCATCAAGTACCCATTGAATATTTTTAATTTTTGTAAAAGTCTACTTTTGTAATTTTTTTCCTCGATTTTTTACAAAAAATATTTTGATGCAAAAAAATTCTTCAAACAACTCTAGGAGTGACTGCAAAAAAAAAATTTTCAAACATCTCTTTGCTAGTATTTTTTATAATTTTTTGAAAATTGCTAAAAAGACACTTTTTGTATTAAATGGAGGAAAAAGGGGTTAAAATAGTCATTTTTAGGATTTTCAAAACAATTATAAGAAATACTGGCGAATAGATTTTTGAATATTTTTTGTCAAGACAATTACTTGACAACATACTAATATGTGCTAATATTGTGAGCGTGTGACGGCACACAGGGTGTTTGCCAGTCGAGCAATGTTAACCTCAGCAATCGGACTTGTTTCGCTTAGTTCTGTTTTTAATAAGTCTTTTATAAGTAGTTGTTGGAACAACAACAACAACGACAACAAAAGCAGCAGAAAGTAACACACAAACAAACAAACACAAATGACTCTCAGCAGCAGCAGCAGCAGCAGCGAGAGCAGCAACAACAAAAACAACAGGCGGGCAAACAGAGCAAGTGCAACAACAACTGCAAACCGGTTCAAACCGGTTCAACGCGTCGCTTTTGCTGTCGTACATGTGTAAGAGCATTATGCAATAACACTTGCAAGCGACAACCTAGAGAGCGTTCTCAATTTTCGCTGTCTTAAGTGATTCTGTAGATCAAACTACATATAATATTATGTGAATTACATTATATGAATTGTATTATATTAATTAATGAATAATATCCTTAATATTATTGTATCATAATTCAGGATTCGGTACATGGTATAATAATAAAAGGTAGCGACAACTTATGGTGCATTTACACTAGTTGATGCAGCGTCAATTCTAGCTACATATATTAACAATTGATATCCAATGTCAACGCAACGCGTTGATAATGAAGTTGAGAGTAGTTTAAACTAGTTGATATCCACATTCGTTGACGTTCACGTTGCTAATGCATCTTTCGTTGATGTCGCTACTGTGTATGTATCGAAAGTGATTTTAATCGATATTGTGTTGTATTAATTGCGCAAAGTAAAAAAAAGTGGCAAGTACTTTTGCATTTGTATCTTAAAACTAATTCATATGTAATTTGTTTACTTTAAGATAAAACAAGTACAATGGCATCAGCTAAGAAAAGAAAACTAACAGCAGCAGTTATTTTGATTTTAGCTATTGAGGATGAAGAAGAGCAAGTGCAAAAGTTCAATAAATATGTATATAAAGAAAATAAATAATATGTATTTTTAAATAGCTTTTTATTATTAATTTTTTATTTTTGTAGACTGCACAGTTGAAAAAAAAAACAGACAACATTAATTAAATAGGATGGCGAGCGAAGTGTTGCCACCTCTTATCTGTACATAAAGTTTGTCAACACAAAGCAATAGAATGAACATGAGCTCAACTCAATTTTGTGTTGTCAACGCGCCGATTGTGTCTTCAACTGTTGACACAGTGTTTACACTATGTTTACATTCGGAGCAACAATTGAGGTTTTTCGTACTGTCAATCTACTGTCAACGCAACGGTTGATCAAGTTGACAGCTGTTCACACTAGGATTGACTAAGTTGATATCAACGTTGGCATGTTTATCAACTAGTGTAAATGCACTATTAGAGAGCCCTCTCAATTTCTTTCATATTCCTCTGTCGCTGTCATTCTTCCAGTGTTAACGCTACCTTTTTATTGCATCATGATTTAGTGCTTATATTTTGACTGACTAACTTTGCTCGCTCTCACGCACCTCCCATCTGATTATCGGCAATTCCTCTTTCGCTGTCATACTTCTGCTGTTGTCGCCACTTGTGTTGCTTTGTGTGTGCTTCATGCTTCAGTAAGCAAGCTCTCTTCTTAGAGAGAGATCGTTTGAGCGCTGCTTGCTGTATTTGCAACATTTGAAAATGTCGGTGCAATACTGCTCGATATGTCGATGCCGAGTATCGAACATTACAGTGCGAAAGGTGCCAAAAGATGCAGTGAAGAGAAAATTATGGTCCAATTCGAGCGGTATACAATTTACGGACACCAATACGGTGTGTGACCTTCACTTTGAGGAGCAGGATTTTTATTATAAAAATGACAGGAAACGGAGGCGTTTGTTGCCAACTGCCTTGCCAAAAGGCCTACTCCAAGAGGCTAACACAAGTTTCAAATTCATAGAGGCCGCCTCACAAACAGAGTAAGTGTGCCCAATATACAGTGTACCACTAATGTCTTCATACAGCATAAATTTGTCAAATTTGCGTATAATAAATCTGTTCTGATGCGGGTTTTTTGTATTAATCTCTTATTTAATTAAATCCCGTTCTAATGGTGCAAAATTTTCATTAAACCATTGAGTACCCATCAAAAATTTAAAATTTTAAAAAAAGTAAATTTTTCAACTTTTTTCCTCGATTTTTTCAAACAAATTTTTTGTTGCAGAAAAATTCTTCAAACAATTCTAAGAGTGACTGCAAAAAATTTTTTTTAAAAATATTTTTGCTAGTATTTTTTATAATTTTTTGAAAATCCAAAAAAATACGATTTTAACCCATTTTTCCTACTTTTCACACAAAAAGTGTCTTTTTTGCAGCTTTCAAAAAATTATAAAAAATACTAGCAAAAATATTTTTCACTCTTGAATTGTTTGAAGAATTTTTCTGCATCAAAATATTTTTTGGAAAAAATCGAGGGAAAAAGTTGAAAAATTTACTTTTTTTAAAATTCAAAATTTTCGATGGATACTTAATGGGTTAATGAAGTTTTTGCATTATTAGAACGGGATTTAATTGAATAAAAGATTAATATAAGAAACCTGCATCAAAACATCTTCAGTATACGCAAATTTGACAAATTTATGCTGCATGAAGACATTAGTGGTTCACTGTAAAATCTTGTCTTATATTAATATTAAATTTAATATTTGATTCACAGAAAAGAAGTCGTCAATGCTGGGCTAGTTTACGAAAATTTGCGTTTACTGAGTCGAATTTCTGATTTCGAAAACCAAAATCATCAATTGATAGAAAAATTACAAGAATTCAATCAGTTGAATGACAATGTGAGGACAATTTTCACAGAGTCGCAAGTTCGAAAACTGAAAAACGGCGGCAGGAAGAAAGTCGAATGGAACCATGAAGACATTGCGTTTGGAATTCGTCTTTATGCGACAGGACCCCCGGCGTACAGACATTTGTTAAAAATTGGATTTCCATTACCCAGCGAGCGTACACTACAGAGATGGTCGCATAAGTCGGATGTGCAGCCATTGTTGTGTGATTCTCCAGCTGGTCGGTTGTCATCCATGTTTTGTTTCGAAACAGAACCACAGAAAATCCTGTTGAAATCGGTGAGAGATTGAGTCCCATTTCCAAATACATATAATAATATATTATTTATTATTTGTAACATAACAATTTCGTTAATTTTTTCAACTATAGGACAAATTGGAACTGCGACTTCATGAACCTGGCCAAAAACGGGTAACTGCAAAATCTACGAAATCAGAGCGATTAACTCAGATAAACTAAACTATTACCGCAGGCAGTCTTTTATTACTTAGAATTCCTATTTTTACTCTAAATAAATAGTTTGTATAAATTGCATAGCACTTATCGGCAGATAAGATATGTACATACATACATACATATGTACAGACATATAATCTGAAAGTAAATTATTTTTGAGAACTTGTTTACTTTAAATGATCATAAAAAGTAACCCCGCGAAAATTTACATTACTTGAAATTTGTTTTACTTGAAATCTAAATTCATTGATTTTATTTATTTTTACTTACTATATTTTATTTATTCAACATTTACTAAAGGCAAACAAATTTGACTCAAATTGAGTTAATTGAGTTCGAATTCTTCACTAAATAAACATTGAATAATATTTAAAAATTTTGTATTTCAAACTTTAAAGTAAAAAATAAGTTAATATACTACAATAGTAGATAAATAAAAAAGACCTATCCTACCAGGGATTAAACCCCTAACCGAAACCGTAACCTTAAAACCGGTAATAACCGATTGAAATTCAAAAAATTTAATTTGATCGAAACCTTCAAACCGAAACTCTGTAACCGAAATAACCGTTTGGTAACCGTTTCATTTATAAGGGTTAGTTTCGGTTTTTCATACATCCAAAAAAAAAAGGATTTTACATTTTAAATTTTGATTTCCATTTTCTTTGGTTTAATTTTGAATTTTAATTTGTGATATTTCCAAAGCACTGAATAAGAGCAAATAAAACAAATTTGAAATTGTTGAAATGTAACTAAGCTACATCTAACTGAAGAATATGGGAAGTAAATGTGTGAATGAAACATAAGGAATTTTTTTTATAAACCGAAACAATACCGGTATTTTAAAACCGAAACGTACAAAAAGCGGTTCACCGTTACGAAACCTTTATTCAAAGATTTTGCGTAACCGATAACCGAAACCGTAACTGAAACCAATATTTGTTTCGGTTTTAATCACTGGTTTTAATCCCTGTGACAAGACAACTTAAAACGTTATTAATTGGATTATTATTCTTACAGATGCCCGATTCAAATACTTTTTTAAATGATGACGAAGATCAGACGGGAAATGGACAATTCGAGTTGCGAGACGGTCAATCGAATGAACCCAATGAATCTCCCTCCTATCAGGGAAATCACCCCGAGCAGAGTGAATTTATTGAATTCCCCAACCCAGATGAAGATGATGCCTTGTTCTTGCAATATCTCAGCAATAAGTTCAGCAAATACTCTGCGAGTACCAAAAATATCGTACAATTTCGTATTCATCGCATTCTCTATGAGGCCGATATGAGTTGTTACGATAACGCCGATGCATTCCATAAAGGTGTATAAAAACATAAATAAATAAATAACTATAACTTTTATTTGTAATATTTACGGTACATTTATTATATTATACTTATAAATGGTGCTACTTTAAGGTGGATTGGTTGATTCACAAAATTTTTGAAAATCCTGAAAATGTCTATTTTAGCCACTTTTTCCTCCATTTCATACAAAAAGTAGCTTAAGGAACAATTTTCAAAAAATTATAAAAAATACTAACTAGAAAATTTTGTTTAACAGACACTATTAAAATTCTTTGAAGAATTTTTTTGCATCCCAACATTTTTTGTAAAAAATCGAGGGTAAAAGTTGAAAAAGTGGATTTTTACGAAAACTTTAATATTTTCGAATATTTTCAATATTTTCAAATTATGAGTTGATATAAAATTAGTTTTCTGTAAATACTATATATTAGGTTTGTATTTTAGTTAGTTGTAATTGAAGCTTTTGAGTAAAGTTGCTTTTTATGCTGGTTGAAATAAGCTGTGACTTAAAAATAAGTTTTAAAATTTTGTTTTCTGAAGTGGTTAAAATAAAGTGTGGCATTGTTATTGGCTCATTTTTTAGTTTTTAATTATTATAAAATATTGGAAAAATATTTAAAAAAGAAATAAAGTCATATTTTATGAGTTGAAACATCAGACTAACAAGCTGCATTTAAATTTTTTTGAAATCTCGTTTAGTTTAGATTTTATAGACGCCTAAACTTTTTCGAAGCTGCTGGTCAAAATAAGCTGTGAGCCACTGTATATTCGAATTCGAGAATTAGAACTGGATAATTCGCTAGTACAAATTAGAATTATATTTTTAGTTTTGTTGTATATATAGAATATTTTATACACATATTTTAATGTATGTAAATACTAATATATTTTTTTTAAATACAATGTGCCGGGTATCTCTTAGTCATGAACTAAATAAAACATACACAAGTGACCCTCAAGCAGCGCAGCAGCAGCGAGAGCAACAGTCAAAAACAGCAACAACAAACGGGCAGACACCGAAATTCAGCAACTGCTCACCACAAACACAAACCGTTTCAAACCGGTTCAACACGTCGCTGTTGTGCATGTGTGTGTGTGTGTGTGTGTGTGTGTGTGTGTGTGTGTGTGTGTGTGCGAGCGCCTGTGTTTCGGTTTCTGTAGTTGTGCTCGTGTTCCACTCTCTCTGAACCGTCTGCCGTGAACCGCTCTCTGCTCTCTCTCTCTCTGTGTTCGCTGTGTTCGCTCATTGCAGAATTGTAAGATGAACGAACGGCGCGTGGCGTACGTGCGAGCGAGAGGCAACTATAAGCTAACTGTGATTGCGATTGCCTGGCACCGGTTCATAAATTGGTTTCTGCTCTGGTTTGTTTTTCGCTTTGTTTTGTTTTGTTTTTCGTGTCGCTCTCGCTCTCGCTCACTCAACTGGTACGGTGCGGTGCGGTGCGTTTCTCTTGTTCAGTAAACGAACGATACTCAAATACGACGCACGCTTTGCTCTTTCAACTAGTTGTTGTTGTTGTTGTTATTATTATTATCATTATTAATACGACGATTATTATTGTTGTTGTACCGCTTTGTACGTTTTGTGGTACGAGTCGCTGCTGTTGATGCAAGATGTCGATTCGTAAATATAAGAATCCCGTTAACAACCATTTCATCTATAACGATGATATACGCAAGAGCACATGCAAAATCTGTTATTTCGATATGGCCGGCAGGCATTCGGAGAACCTGATGAGGCATCTAATGCGCAAACACCCGGCCACGTATGCCGAGGTGATGCTGGAGAAACAGCGCCGTCGATCCGCCGTTTCGAATCAAACCGGTTCAACGACAGATACCTCAGCTTCAGCTTCAGCTGGTGGTCCGTTGTCATCCATGTTTAAGTTCGAAACGGAACCACACAAGCTATTGATTAAATCGGTGAGCCTCTTTTCCAAAAAATGTCGAACTTCCCTAACTCGAAACACCATTATCCAAAGAAAAGGTTCGAGCTATGAAGATATTCGACCTATAGAGTTAGGGAGAAATTCGAGTTATAGAAGTTCGATTTATGAAAATTCAACTGTATATTGTATTATTTATTATTTGTTTCTATTCAATAACTATATCATTTTGTTCAGTTAATACAATTATTTGTTTTTCGTTTTTTAACTATAGGAACAATTGGAATTCAGACTTAATGAACCTGGACAACAACAGGTAACTACATACAGTTTGTCAAGAAACACTTTACACACCCTTAAAAATGTAATATTTTGACTTTAAATAAGAAAATAATAGCCTATTATATATATTTGGAAAGGTCAACTAATTTTCGTTCGAATGATGCAAAAATGTCCTTAACCCATTGAGTACCCATGGAATATTTTGAATTTTTGCAAAAGTCTACTTTTTCAACTTTTTTCCTCGATTTTTCACAAAAAATATTTTAATGCAAAAAATTCTTGGAACAATTCTAAGAGTAACTGCAAAAAAAAAATTTCAAAAATATTTTTGCTAGTATTTTTTAAAATTTTTTGAAAACTGCAAAAAAGGCACTTTTTGCATGCAAATGAGGAAATAAGGGGTAAAAATTGTAATTTTTAGGATTTTCAAAAAATTTTAAAAAATACTAGCAAAAATTTTTTTGAAATTTTTTTTTTTTTTTTCAAATATATATAATAAGCTATTATTTTCTTATTTAAAATCAAAATATTAAATTTTTAAGGGTGTGTAAAGTGTTTCTTGACAAACTGTATATACATAGCGAATAAAAACCGATTTAAAAAGTTAAGCTATTAAATTACCATTAGTCAGGGAGCAAACCCGAAACGAATATCGGTATCAGTTATTACAGTTACCAATTACGGTTACCACTTTCGTTCGGTTAGTTCTGATTAACGTTTTTGATTACGGCACCTTAACATAACTAATTAATTAGACCAGCATTAGTTCAGGTTTATATTTTTATTTATTATTTCAAAAACATGTGTTTTCCCTGTTTCTGCTCTAAAAAAAACGTGTGTTTTGTATTCTTTATATGTATCAGCGGTGGGCACGCAGTGGCTCCGGGAGCAGCGGCTGCTCCCAACTTAGGTAGACTTTTATAGGGTTATTGTTGTTGATGTTGTTGTAGTGCTCCCGAATTCAGATTCCGTGCCCACCGCTGCTTTATATTAATAAATCTATAGCTACTTTGTTCAAATATATTTAGATTACATCGATAGATAATTGACTTTTTTTCAGAACTTGTCATCGTATGGCTTAAATCAGCAGACAAGTCATTATTTTAAAATAAAAACCAATTAATAATTCAAAATAGAAAATTCTTATGTTAAAATTGTATTATATAAAAATGATATATAATTTTTTAATTGTATAAAAAAGAGAATAATACTTATAAAGATACAGTCGAACTTCCCTAACTCGAATCACCATTATTCAAAGAAAAAGTTCGACTTTGGGAACTTTTTTTTAAAGTCTTTTAACAGAAGCTACGATTTCATTCATTCATAAATACATTTCAAATTGTAAACTTTTCTTGTTATTTTCAAAACAAAAACAGATTTCAGTTTGTTCAAGACTTGTTCATATTCTCAAAAATTGGATACTTCGTGTTTTTGCTGTATCCAGAAGAAGTTCGCGATGTAATTGACATCATAATTAGCTTTCTATTTTTTAAAATAATGAAAACTGTTTTCGCTGTGATACCATATTTTTCAGCCACTTCAATTTTTTTGGTCTACTTTCGAAATCCTTAACTAATAAGTTTCAATGTTAAATAGTTTAATTTAATAACTTAAAAAATCTTGCGCTGATACGCTAACAGAGAAGTATATAAAGTACGTCTTTCCTGAAGCTTATTCACCAGCCTAAGTAATTGTTGATGCAATATTCTATCATATTACATCACCATATGTTAATGTACATCAATATTACATATCCAAACGAGCGGGTAACAAAAGCGCAAAACAGAAACGAAACAAAATTCAAACTTTATTTGGGATTTTTCCGAAAAATTCGACTTACAGAAGCACGGGCCAATATTTTTGTTCGAGTTATGGAGAAATTCGACTTATGGAAGTTTGAGTTACGGAAGCAGATTTGTATGAACGCTATTGCCACTCGATTCTGTTCGAGTTAGGAAAGTTCGACTGTAGTTCCTGCTCCGCAATAAAATTCTTATATGTTATTAATAGATTTATTATAATTACAGAATCCCAATTCGAATACTTTTTCGAATGAATACGATGACGAGGACGCAGATCCGACGGGAAATGGACAATTCGAGAGTGTTTACCTGGCGAAGGCGGAGTTGCGAGACGGTCAACTGAATGACTCCAATGAATCCCTCTCGTATCAGGGAAGTCACCCCGAGGAGGGTGAATTTATCATAAACAACTTGTCACCACAAACCACTGCGACTCCAGCCGAAACTCCTGTTGCAACTGCCACTGTTGCCACCAGTGTTGCCACCTCGTCGGGAGCCTCGACGATGGCAACAATTGCTGGCTCCAACCCAGATGATGCCTTCTATTTGCAGTATCTGGGCAATAAGTTCGGCAAATACTCGGCGAATACCAGGAACACAGTTCAATTCCATATTAATCGCATTCTTTATAAGGCCGATATGGGCTGTTACGATAATGCGGATGCAGCCAAGATTTCCGAAACGGATATATAAATCGTTTATACTAAAAATATATCTAATTAAATGTTTTGAATTAGTTTAAGAGATGTTACCACATTAAGCTAGATGGATTCCATTGAATAGCACCCAATAAAAACTGATTAAGCTAAGAAAGCCGACTTTTATAAAAGCTTCTATTTATATTTTATTTATTTTTATTTTGGGCAGATTTTATTTAATTATAAAAATGTAAAAGTATGGAATTTAATTTAATATTTGAAAACTTGCTTAATTTGAAAGATAATTATTTGTCATCTATTTTTAACCCTCTAAGGCTACTTTCCAAAATAATGGAAGAAATTTATCAGGTATGCCAGAGAAATCACTAGTGAAAGCGAATTCAGAGAAAAGCAATTCCACTTCGAAAATTTCTCCGTGCCACAGAACTTCGAGTAATTTATAGTTTTTAGCATGTTCTCCAACCTTTTCGAACTAGGCTGCTAGGGTTGGCCCCTTCTCAGATTAAATTTCCCAAGGGTTTGTTGCAGAATATACAATTTTTATTTTATTTCTTATTTAATTTACATAATTTAATTTATAAATATAATAATTGAAATTGTATAGCTTAAAAAATTTAAAAGTTATTGGCGCGGCAAACAATAAAAGTTACTCGACCACTCTAAATTCTAAAATTCGGACAAGAAATGTGACATTATTCTCATGGCATCGGATGCCAGTGAATTGAGCGATGATTTCGTTTCACTCAAAATTGTTCAGGTGATTGGACTGTGACACGGAGAAATGGAATTGACGTGAAATTCAAGTGGAAGAGATTTCTGTGGCATACCTGAATGTTTGAATTGTCTGTCGTCTTGCATACAGTGTTGCCAGGTGTTCAGCGCCCGCTTAAGCTATATTATGAGTAAAAACTAGCTAAAATAAGCTAAAAATAAAAATAACAAGAAAATGCTAGAAAACATACAAAATCATTATGTTTTTGCTGAAATTTAGTTAACATATCAACGATTTCATTATTTTCTTTCTCACTTAAATATTTATGATACATGTTTTTTGGATCCCGCATGCTGCCTAATATCAAAAACATTTCCTACTATTGTAGATTTGCTAGTGCTGCTATCCAGCCAAAAATTGCCAAACAATTAAAATAGTTCGCTGATGTCACGAATACATTAATTGCTAGAATATGCTATATGAACTTTAAAATATGCTAGATTTATGGCTACAAGCTATTTGCAAATTTTATAAGCTTTTCCATTTTCAAATATGCTAGATCTAGCCTGAAATAAGCTAATCTGGCAGCACTGCTTGCAAATCACATGATTCTGCATTCCCTTATATTCGATTACCTGCCTACTTCAACTCCGAAAATGCTTAGACACTAGTGCTTTTTATGGGCCCGTGCTTGGAAAGCACTGAATGTGCTCCGAAAATCCTCAAATTTATCTGGGGTGCCATAGAATTCGCTTTCTCATGAATTTCACTTAAATTTGTATGAAATTAAAGTGAAATTTAAGCGAAAGCGATTTCTGTGGCACCCCCGTATGTGTTTACTCCCAAAACGATCTTAAGCTCGGCTCTTTTCAGACACATACTACTGTGGGCAAAAAGTATCGGGAATTTTAAATTTAAAAAATTTTGGGATTCCAATTGGAACAAATGTTTGTACTTTTAGGTTGGCACTACTATCACTAACATCTGTGCAAAATTATACGTTAAAATATTCATTAGTGTTTAAGCTACGATTAGTTTTGTACGACGCCAAAAGTGCAATTGGCGATTTTGGTTGAATCTCCTCAATCGACTCGAAACGGTGTCCTCGGAGTGGTCTTTTGAGCTTAGAAAATAGCCAGAGGTCACACGAAGATAAATCAGGCGAAAAAGGTAGCTGTGGGAAAATTTTGGTCGAGTTTTTGGCAAAATGGTCACGAAGAACAGGGGCAGTATGAGAGGGCGCATTATCGTGTTGCAAGAACCATGAGTTGTCAGCCCATAGTTCTGGCGTCTTTTTACGCATAGCTTCGCGCAAACGACGCAAATCTCTCAAACAATATTCCTTGTTGACAGTTTGGTCGGTCGGAAGGAATTTATAATGAACTACAACACGATAATCCAAATAAACTGTCAACATGACCTTGATTTTTGAGCAAATTTGACGCGATTTTTTCGGTCTCGGCTCACCTTTAGCCGATATTCGCTCGATTGATCGGTAATTTCCATGTCGTAAGCGTAGATCCAAGTCTCATCGCCCGTAATAATGCGTTTTATCTTGTCCTGGTAGTCAGAAAACATTGTTTCACTCACTTCCACGCGGGGCTTTTTTCGATGAAATTGACCGTTTTTGGCACCAAAATCGCCAAATGCACATTTGGCGTCGTACCAAACTAATCGTAGCTTAAACACTAATGAATATTTTAACGTATAATTTTGCACAGATGTTAATGATAGTAGTGCCAACCTAAAAGTACAAACATTTGTTCCAATTGGAATCCCAAAATTTTTTAAATTTAAAATTCCCGATACTTTTTGCCCACAGTAGTATGTAATTCCGAGCGCTCTGAACTTGGCTTGCTGGGTAGTCTCTCACCAGTCAGCCGTAATAGAGGGATATCAACACACACATACACACACACACACACAATTACACCAGAACTGTCTGGCTTCGTGAACGTTTAAGGCTTCGGCTTCTTTCTGGCTTTCCAACGAAATTTTCTGAACCTTTGGCTTGCCTCAGACTATTGATATATCTATACATGTGCATGAGTGTGACTGTGCGTGTGTGTGTGTGTAAGTGTAAGAGTGTTGTTGTCGTTGTCGTTGTCATACATAGGGGCTACCCTGTGCACTAACCCCCGAGTTGGCCGGGCTCATACATACCCTATTCCTCCTCTTCCTGCCTCCTCTTCTGCTCTTCCTCCTCCCTCCCCACTCTCATTCTCTTGACGGTTATTAAAGGTTCATTATCAAATATATGTCGGTTGCAAGTTGGTTGGTTGGTTGGTCGAGTAGCTGCTTGCCGCATGCTGCATGGGGCATAAATGGCAGAAAGAGAGCTATGTATGCATGTATGTATGTACATATGTATGTATGTATGTTGAAATGCAAACAAAAAAAACAACAACAAAAAACATACCAAAGCCGTTTACTTAGCTGCAATTCGGCTCACACACCTGCCGTCTTTTGTTGCTCTTGTTGTTGTTGTTTTTGTATCTCATACACACACACACACACACACACACACACACTCACATATATACGCACAACCCTACAGGGGAGGCCAATGCACTGAGATGAACCTTTTCTCAGGCTCGTTTTGATGCTCCAGTTGGAACAGGATGGAATTGGAACTGGGACTGGAACTTAGTGGAGCACTTATCACTAGGAATATTGTATTGCCAGTTTACTAAGTAAGGGATAATTTAATAATAAAATATGAAAATGTATTTAAGCATAAAGATAATAGAAATCTGCATGAATTCACTCAAAATTTGAGTTCAAATGAATTAATTCGAACGATTTCGAATTGAGTGAGTGCGAGGCACACTTTGAATTGAATTCGTTTAAGTGTGAGTGACATTGAGTTCTAAAATAACAGTTTCTTATCGAAATGAGTGCGATTGAAAATAATGAATTTGAAATGGCCGAATTTAATCGAATGATTCGCAATTTTAATTGTCAAATGTCTGCTTTTTTTCACTTTGTTTCAATTTTCCTCCGGATCGGAGGCAAAGGAATAATGACATTGATTGTCTATGTTGGTGGAATAAACAGATAAATATTTTTCCCTCATTGCAAAAAACAAGCTGCATACATATGTACACTGGCGCACATATTTATTGGCACAGCAAACATTTTGAGATTTGGGGGCTTAATTGTTCCCCTATCGTTAACATATTGGTATCAAAGGAAAGGTCACTTAAATTCCGTTTGAATGATATAAAACTTTCCTTAACCCATTAAGTACCCTTCGAAAATTTCGAATTTATGTAAAAGTCAATTTTCGAAACTTTTTTCCTCGATTTTTTACCAAAAATATTTTGATGCAAAAAAATTCTTTAAACAATTTAAGGAGTGACTGCAAAAAAAATTTTTCAAAAATATTTTTGCTAGTATTTTTTATAATTTTTTGAAAATCCTAAAAATGACCATTTTAACCCCTTTTTCCTACTTTTTACATAAAAAGTGCCTTTTTAGCAATTTTCAAAAAATTATAAAAAATACTAGCAAAAATATTTTTGAAAAATTTTTTTTGCAGTCACTCCTTAAATTGTTTAAAGAATTTTTTTGCATCAAAATATTTTTGGTAAAAAATCGACGAAAAAAGTTTCGAAAATTGACTTTTACATAAATTCGAAATTTTCGAAGGGTACTTAATGGGTTAAGGAAAGTTTTATATCATTCAAACGGAATTTAAGTGACCTTTCCATTGATACCAATATGTTAACGATAGGGGAACAATAAAGCCCCCAAATCTCAAAATGTTTGCTGTGCCAATAAATATGTGCGCCAGTGTATGTATGAATATTTTGTGTTAATAATGAAGAAGCGTTGTTTTATTGCCACCAAATTCTGTTTTCAGATTCAAACTTTTATTTAAGACTCTTATTAATAATAAAAATTAGACTTTGATTTTATAAGTTGTATTTATATTAAGCTTCTTCATTGTTTTTTTTTTTTTATATTCATTACACACATGAAAGCAACTACAGAAAATGCGCATACAAAAAAAAAAATATGAAAATTCAATCGAAATTCGAATCAAACTCGAGTAAACTCAAAACAAAGTAGCTTTCTCACTCATTCAGTTCTTGTCACTCCGTATGAACGTTGTCAACTGAGTTTGACAAAAACGAACAAACTCAATTAAAATCTTTCGACTTTGTTCAATTCCTTTCGAACATCGTTTTAGCTCATACATGCAGACATCTAATAAATAACGAGAAGAGAAATTATGTTATCAATTTAAGTACTTGACATAATGTACATTAGAGTGGGTCAATTTGTATGGAGCAAAAATAAATTTTTTTCGATTTCAAGCGGTTATCAAAATCGTAATCTACGACGAATTCTAAGAAGATTTGCCCAAGAAACCATGGGTCTAAAGTCAAAATCGAGCTTCCGATTTTTAGCGTTAAATATGGGAAATCGTATGAAAAGTTAAAAATTATCATAATTTCTCGTTAAAAATCGGAAGCTCGATTTTGACTTTAGACCCATGGTTTCTTGGGCAAATCTTCTTAGAATTCGTCGTAGATTACGATTTTGACAACCGCTTGAAATCGAAAAAATTTACCCACTCTAATGTACATACATACATATGTATTTGCATGCATATATGCCTTTTAAGATACACAATGCCTTGAGTTCCTGATAGAAATTATTTATCTGTGTTGCAAATCAAAACACAGAATCGAGTTTAAAAATTGAACTGGACGAATTGGGCATTCAAATTTTATTCAATACGTTAATATTAATTTTTGCCTCAAAATCTTGATTAATTTTGTCAAAAATTCCAAATATTAAATCTCAAGTATTAATATCTTATCAACTCCTTTCATAATTAACTGAACCTAAAATTAACTACTAAAAAAAAAAAAAAAATATTAAGTTAAAATACTTGAAAATCGCTTTCGCTAAAATACAGTTGTCGATTTTTTGATACATTTTTACATCCTGTAGAACCTGTATAAACAAATTAAATAAATAAAATAAAATGAACATTAAATAGAAAATTAGACATTTTTAAATCTAAATTATGCTGAGATTAGTTTGGAATTGTTTTTATAACAGTCACAGATTGGATGTACAATATGTAAAAAAAGATTAGAAAATTTGATATTGAACTTGTATTGAAATGTAAAATTGCTTGCGTTATTTAATAGACTCTTATCTGTGGATTAACAAATTTAGTTGAGGTTTATCTTAAGTATGTTAAGGGTGGTTTTTCAACTTTTTGCCTTTGTTGAGTTTCTCTGGGTTCATTGAGAACATATGTTAACGGGATAAAGCCCACTAATCTGAGAGGAGTGAGGCGGCGAGATAAGAGTCGACGATTGTGCTGATTGATTTGAGTAACGCTTAGCGGGGGGGGGTGTAACCCAACGGAATGGAGCAGAGTGGAATGAAATGGAAGTGGAACCGTTTCAGACTGAACTGAATTGTTGCAGTTATTCAATACATGCAAACTAGATGTGTGTTTGTGTGTCTTTGTGTATGTGTGTGTATCCGCATCCGTATCTAAAAATGTAAGCACGTTTCGGTCCGAGTCAGAGAGAGGGATGCACACACACACACACACACACCCATAGGTCGAGAAGGTATACGAAATGTCGCCTGACATTTGTTCCCTCTGCTTTCTATGTAATTCGCTTTAGTTTCTTTCTTATTTTTTTTCTTCGTCTTTTCTTTTTTTTTTTTTTTGTGTAAATGAAATAGATGAAAATCAATTTGACGTGTCTTGAATTCTGTTTAAGGTTTAAAGAACTCGTTTTACAAAAAAGATAAAAAACAACAACAACAAGTACAACAGGCGAAAGAACGAACGAAAGCAGAAGCCAAAGCCGAAGCAACAGCAGCAGCAACAGGAGGTGGGGGACTCGTCGCAGTTGGAGATGGAGGCGGAGGCGGAGGCGGAGGCGGAGGCAAAGGCGACAGCAAGCAGGGCAATAAGTATGAGCGAGAAAAAAAATGGAAATAAACTCAAAGTGTGTGCAGCGAACATAGACAGCAATAGGCAGAGCGAGAGAGAGAGAGAGAGAGTAGAGTGTGGGAAGATGGGCAGTCAACAAGGAGCGGGAGAATGGAGAGCGAGAGTGGTGAGAGTGGAGCACGCAGCGTGTGAAGAGCAAAGGGAGCACAGCCACACACACACATGCATATAGCGCAGCTTATTTATATATGTGTGTGTGTGTTGAATGCTGGCGACAACATTTTTTGATGAATAAAAGTCAAAATCTGAGATTTACCTTGCCTTAAGGGATGGCGCGTATGCAGGCAAAGGGATGGAGGGAGAGATGGCGGGGGGGGGGGGGTTACGGGGTTACGGCATTTAATAATTACATCAATTTTCTTTTTTTTTGTATCAAACATTTAAATGGAATAACAAATGTTTGAGCGCTCGACATGAAAATAATTGTGAAACTGAATGCAACCAATATATGTACATACATACATACATATGTATGTATAAATGAGTAGGGGTTTTTACACAGACACACACACACGCACATACACATATACATGTGTGCATATTTATATACAGATGTGGTCAAAAGTATAAACATTAACAAAAGTTAAATCTTATCACAATTTGAACTTACTTCATGTTAATTTTGGCATCAAAGGAAGGTCATTTAAATTCCGTTTGAATGATACAAAACTTGCTTTAACTTATTGAAAATTAAGAATTTTTGTAAAAGTCTACTTTTTTTACTTTTTTCCTCGGCCTCAAATAAAAAATGTTTTAATGCGAATAGTTTCATCAAAAATTTTTTTTCAAAAATCTCTTCGCTAGTATTTTTTATTATTTTTTGAAAACTGAATATAAAAAAGCCACTTTTTGTATAAAAATTATGAAAAAGTGTCTTTTTGCAGATTTCAAATTTGAATTTGTTCAAATGAAGTAGATAATTTGTTGTCTCTAATCAAAGTTCAATGAGTTCAATTATTTTTTTTACCTATAATTTATACACAGAATTTTTAACTACAGTCGAACTTTCCTAACTCGAACTTCGATAACTCGAAAATCTCTCTAACTCGAACTAAATGAGTGGCAGTAAAACTAACTAACTTAACAAAAAGACTTACATATATAAGTCGAATATCTCCATAACTCGAACCCTTTCTTAAATTTCATACAAATTTAAGTAAAATTCAAGCGAAAGCGATTTCTGTGGCAAATTTGTATGAAATTTAAGTGAAATTCAAGCGAAAGCGATTTCTGTGGCAAATTTGTATGAAATTTAAGTGAAATTCAAGCGAAAGCGATTTCTGTGGCAAATTTGTATGAAATTTAAGTGAAATTCAAGCGAAAGCGATTTCTGTGGCACCCCCGTATAACTATATTTTAACTAAGTAAGAATTGTTTTTAACATATATTTTTATTGGCTTAAAAAATAAAAAATAGTAAAAGAAATAATACTAACTAAAGCTAACTAAAACTTTGTTCTATGGCTAAAAACAAAAAACTGAATTTTTTTTCCAAATTTTTGAGGTTTCGATTGATTAGTTTCGTTTCCAGCATTTTTCAATATATTTCATCAAAATTTCGAATTCCTCAAGGTAAAAAGCGGTTGGCCATATACATATAAATATATATGCAATTACATACATACAGAAATCGGAATCGGGAAACAGAAATCTAGTGACAGTTGGGGAAACAGCAGCCGCTGCTTGTCAATCATTCAGTCAGTCAGTCAGTCATTCGTTCAATCAATGCACAACAATGTACAAATCGTTAAGAACTAACAACAACAACAACAAAAGACAACCGTCATCATCGCCAACATCCTCATCATCATCATCATCATCATCATCATCATCAGAGAAGGGCATCCTAGGGGCTGCTATGGAGAGAGGGAGGCAGTTAGAGAGGGGGGTGGGGGGAGGAGGGTTGCAACACAACTAGAAAACAATAAAACGAGTCGAAAATGCTTGCAGCAAAGGGAGACGCGGCGACATCTCAAGCACAAAAGGCAACCAACAACAACAACTGCAACAACAACGACAACCTTTACAACTACAACAACAACAACAACTACCACAACTACAACAACAACTAGAACAACTGCGGCAACAAAGGAGTCCCAGGGCCCAGTGAACTCGACAGCAGGCAAACGAACTGAGCCCAGCGAAACTATTTTTTTCCCGTATACCCTGTAAATTTGACTTTGACGGGTATAACCAACTAGTTATGCAAAATCGATAAAACATTATTTATTTTTATTGAAGCTTAAACAAACTTAAAAAAAGTTGCACTTTAATTGAAATTGTGTTTAAATAATTGAAAAGTCTTTAAAAACAATTTTCAAGAATATTAGAAATATATTCGACTTGAGTGTTTACATAAAAGTTAACATTTTTTGCTGTTTACAGGGTATTATTGTCCACTAAAGTGTCATATTTTGTATATAATAATAAACAATTATTTCAATTTTATAAAACAAAAAATAAAGTTTGAAGTTTCTGATTACAGGATATCTGGCAGTCGAGTGCACACAAATTGTCGCATTTCAATTTGCTTGTAGCATCTGCCCAAGTGAAATGCAGCCAAGAAGTTGCCTGATTTTGATTTTCATGCTGATTTCGAGTTGAAAAGGCGTTAAAATGAAGCACAAATGTATATGGGGTGTGTTCCCTATGTTAGATCTGAATTATATATCTGGAAGTAATCTATAAACATACATATATGGGCATTTCCACAGATTCGAGAGGATGAACATATAAATTCTACATTTCAACTAATTCACTTTTCTATATTTTTGACCATTTTCTTAAACATTGACTTTCAAAATGGACCGTTTGTATTCCAACGATTACACTAAGCAAGATATTAAGATTGTATCATGTGAACATTATTAATACATAGAAATATATTGAAAGTTTTATTTAAAACAAGTTTTACAAGCTGTTTTCGATATATCGAATAAAATTTGATGGATATATTCTTGGCACAAACTAGGTGAAAATCTTGTCACGTTCGCGATGTCGCGTTACAAACCACTAATAAAACTTGTAAAATATAGAAAATTGTAGTATCATATCAATATTATTTCTAAAATTGAAAACTACATTTTTTTATTATGATTTAAGATTAATTTCTTCCAAATTTCTCGCCACATTTCGCAGACTTTCGCATTTGTCAAGATGAAGTCAAACATGACTTCCATTTTTCGTCGCGTTCGCGAAGCATTGTTTTCTAAAAATAATTCGAAAACGAAAAGTCTTCAAAGCTTGTCATTTATAATAAAAATAGTGTTGATAAAATGCATTAAGCACGTTAGAAAACATTTTTGAAAATGTCAACTTTAGCCATTTTTTTGTATACCCTGGGGGTATATTAAGTTTGTTTCAATTAAAGACGTACGAATGTCGCATTCTCAGACCTGGAAATACCCATATACATTCTCGATGTACATTCTGGCGGAGTAAATGTAAAATGAATTAATTGACCGTTTATTCTATTTATAGAATTGTCATGAAAAGGCGTTCGACCAATATTGTTAATATCTTTACTATTTATGGCCCAATCGTGTTAGCATAAAATGAATTAAAAATGTTTAGCTTAAAAACCAAAATAAAAGGTGCTGTCAGTTTTTTTTTTTAAATTACTTCCCCCACAGTGGGCGTGGCACAATTTTAAACTTGTCCTGCCTGACATTATAGGGAGTCTTCGTTCCAAATTTGGTGGTTCTAGCTCTTACCATCTCTGAGATACTTTCGTTTATACGGACAGACGGACAGACGGACATGGCTATATCAACTCGACTGTTGATGCTGATCAAGAATATATATACTTTATGGGGTCGGAGATGCTTCCTTCTGCCCGTTACATACCTTGCACAAACTTAATATACCCCCAGGGTATAATAAATGGAATAAAGTAGAAACAAGCAGAGTATTAAAATAAATATGCTCGTCATATCTGCATTTTAAGCAAGTCTTACCTTTTTTAAATTATATCGACATATCGATAAATTTACAATTAATCGGTATAGGATCGTGTTGCCATAATGCGAACAATGACAATGGATTCCAAACAATCGCCCACTTATGAATATACATACATACATACATATTTATTGGGCAGTTGTGTGTATACATGTATGTATGTACATATATATATTGCATGGTGCCACTTAAACTAATTAAGCCACGGATTGTAACGGTAACCAGGGCGAACGGAAAGATGTGTAACGGGAGATGGTTTATTTTCCATGTTGTTGTTGTTGTTTTTCCTGTTTTCGGGCGTAATGAAAGCTAAAAGCCCCGTAAATGATTTTGCGGGTTGTTGGCATTAAAAGTACCCATCAAAATCAACATCAGCGTGGGTATCATCGACAACAATGCCCCCTTTACTCCAACCAACCACCAACCTCCACCCCAATCCCCCTTCCAACCCCCCTTTAACCACCGTCCCTGACCTCTTATTTTTATATTTCTGCTCGGATTTTTAGCATACGATATTCCGAATTTCATTGCTCGCCACCCGTTGATTGTGACATGTAAAGGGGGTGGGGGTGGTTAAGGGGGTAGGGGGTTGAGAGAGGGTTGGTTTCTTTTTTTTAGTCTTGGATTTTGTGTGTAACACATCATCAGCACATACTTATTTAGATTCGCTGTAATTACTCGAACCATCAAGCAATTGTTGTTGTCTCTTTTGATTCCCATTTCCTCAACACAATTTGGAATTCTTCTTCTCTCTGTTCTTCTACTCATAATCAGAGAAGTTTCATTCTAAACCAGAAAGAAAGTCGAATTAGGGGTAGGGGCAGGTGTGCAAGTGCCAGCAGGTAAATACAGGTAAAAACTACAAATCGCCTACTGTAAAACCCAAAGAAAAAAACACAATCTGTTTGTCAAGAATTGCATTTGCCATACCAGTCAAGGGTCAAGGGTCAAGAGAGAGAGAGAGAGATAGGAATTGGCATCTAGGTAATGAAAGATAAGTAGGGAAATACCTTAAAAGACATTTAAAACGATTAGTACAATATGTATGTATGTAACTTCCTTTAAGTTGACTTTATCATCAAAACTTTTACCTAATGTCAATTCAATTCATTTTAATTGTTTTCTGCATTCATTTCTTTCTTCTTAGACTCAATTTGTTGTTTTTTATTTGTAATTTTTGTTCAAATTTGTTATTTTCAAAGATAATAAGACTCAATTCTGAGACTTTTCAATTTATATTTGAAAATAGAGAAGGAAAAACTTGTGGAAAAGTTTTTTCTGAGTATAATTTCAAAACTGAAACTATTCCATAGCATTTGTAGTTATTCCGATAAAAAAAAAACACATTGTTCAACTGATAATTGTTTAATTTGTCATTCAAAACAAGAACGTTTTTTTTTTAAATATTCAAATTTTTGTATAATATATAGTACGTTAATACATTTCATTTCGAAATTTGAGTTGAATAGAACAAAGTTTCATTAAGCTTTACAATTGAAAAACTTTTTTTTTTCAATATCTATAGTAGTTTAGAAGATATTTTAAAATCAAAAAAAAGAGAAAAAAAAAAAATTTTAAAAAAGTCTTTGACAAAATTTAAATAGACATTGAGAAAACGGCGCTTTACAGTTATAACTCATTTTAGGATAATTTCAATATTGTCTATGGGTATTTCCAGAATCGAGAACGCGACATTTGTAAGTCTTTAAATGAAAAAAAAAAAATGGCTAAAGTTAACATTTAAAAAAAATGTTTTCTCACATGTTTAATGCATTTTATCAACATTATTTTTATTTTAAAGACACGCTTTGAAGACTTGTCGTTTTCGAAATATTTATAGAAAACAATATTGTACATCGCGAACGCGACGAAAAATGCAAGTCATATTTGACTTCATCTTGACAAATGCGAAAGTCAGTAAAAGGTGGCGAGTAATTTGGAAGAAAATACTCTTAAATCATAATAAAATAATGTAGTTTTCCATTTAAGGGAATTATATTGATATATAACTATCATTTTATATATTTTACAAGTTTTATTAGTGGTTTGTAACGCTACATCGCGAACGTGACAAGATATTGTTCCAAGAATTTGTTCATCAAATTTTATTCGATATATCGAAAACAGCTTGTAAAACTTGTTTTAAATTAAACATTCAATATATTTCTATGTATTAAAAATGTTCACATGATACAATCTTAATATCTTGCTTAGTGTAATCGTTAGAATACAAACGGTCCATTTGGAAATCAATTTTTAAGAAAATGGCCAAAAATATAGAATAGTCAATTTATTCCAATGTAGAATCTATATGTTCATCCTATCGAATTTCTTATATCGTATATTGCATAAATAAGTAACTTGAATACATTTTTGGAAAAAAATATTTCACAAGATGTGAGTTTTTGATCAATTTTACGTTTTTGGGCGAGGTGGAACTTTTTCTGGAAATGCCCATATCGAGTTTGCCAGCATCAGACCAAGTGGAGGAGTGGTGGAAGTGATAGGTGCTCGGCAAGCGAAACGGGAGATCACGGCTCGAATCTCTCTGGTTTCTCGATGCAGATGATTTTTAATTATTTCATATTTTTCTTTTCATTGAATTGTCTGTCTAATGCTAGAGTTACGCGCCCGTGCGGTTTAGGTCGTGGGTTCAATTCCTGGCTTGCTCAATCAATTTTTTTTGTTATTTTAATTATTTTTACTTTTAATAAATTTTTAAAATTTAAATATACCGTGCAAATTGGTTAAAGTCACTCATTTATATCATATATGTATGTAGCTGCCACAGAAACGATAGATATCCATCTATCTATTAGGGATTAGTATGAGAATTGCATTGGCATCAAATCTTCGACTTGCCGAGGCCTAGGCCCAGGGTATAATACTGTCGAGTGCACTCGACTGTTCCGCTTGTTTTTGTATTATTCAAACATTTTTTTTTTTAAAATTTTTTTTTTTATTTAGCTAATTTCAATTTCAAAAGAATTCTTATAGAGCTACTATATTACAATATTTGTTTCTATAGATTTTTAAGAATCTATTAGAACTCTTAGGAATTCCCTTTGAAATAATATAAAAAAATAAATAAATGAAATACAATTTGAAATAAAGTATAAACAATCAGAGTATGAAAAAAAATATGCCAAAATAATAGGCTAAGTAAAAATGGCCTTTTTTCTTTTCCTTCTTCTTCTACGTGTTCCATTTTCTTGCCTTTTTAGCCCACATTCAATTAATTTTCAGTGTTATCTAATACTTTTTAGTGTTAATTTGTTGCTGTTGGTTTTTTTTTCTAACTATTCCGAGAAATGTTCTTTTAAAACTCCATAGAGATAACATCCACAAAAACCCAAGCACACACATACACACACACACACACACACACACACATGCACGCACTTAAACATGTTGATATACAAACATTGGAAAAATGCCGTAGAAAATGATTTTCTAATTATAGTTGCCCCAATGAATAGAAACAAACAATTTGTTTTGAGCCAAGGAATTTCAGTTTCCCTCCACTTCTCCTCCTTCCCCATTCCCCATCTCACTCTCCCCCAAAGCGACCCGCACTAAACATTCGATATGGAACTGCTTACGCCTTCCAATAACTGTAGTTTGAGTGCGACGCACTTATCGTATGTCCCAAAGGGGAGGGTGGATAAACATAAATACATGCATACATACATATTTACATACATACATGGGGGTATATTTTTGTTAATCGTCTGTGACCAAACCCGTTAGTTATCTATGCCAATCTTTAAAGGGACATAACTGTCCATTAAGTCGCAGTTTTGGAATCATTTTGATTGCATACCTTTAAAATGATTTCCATTTAAAATATGTTGCCCCTGAAAAAACAAAACACAAAAAAAAAACAGCTGTGAAATGATTTCGATTCCCAAACGGCGATAAGAAGTGACGATTGCGTTAGCGTCGACGTCTACGTCAACGACAACATCGCAGAGAAAAATAAAAATGCGTTTGTTCATTAATTGGTTTCATCGCACAGCGCCAAAGCGAAGAGCAAGCAAAACCAAGAGCAAGAGCAACCTCCTTTTGAGCCCCCCTCCGACCACATCCCTTAGAGACGACCGCAGCGACAACGACACTTTGTGCTGAGAGCATAAACACACACGCACATGTTGACAGTGAGTGCGTGTGTTTGTGTGCGGCGGCTTTCCCGCATGCAAGTGAAGCTGCAGCAGACGTTGACGTTAACGTTAACGTTGACTGTGACCGCAACGCCAGCAGCAGCAGCAGCAGATGTACATATGAATTCTTAACAGCTGATAGCATTTGAAATTTATGACGACTTTGCTGGCTCTCAAGCGCATTGAAGCCTCAGCCTCCCCAACGCAATGCTCTTACACTTACGCTCTCGCACACACACGCGCCGCCTGCTCTCTTTGATGACTCTCTTTGGCTAAGTAATTTTGACTGCGCTGCCGCTGCCGCTGCCGCTGCCGCTTCTGCTGCCTCTGCTCTCTCCGTTAAGTTGTTGCTGTCTGTCTGTGTTTGCGTTTGCCTGTGTCTTTTTGGTTTCGTCTGCCTTTTTGTTTCGTTGTTGGAAGATGGGAGGGGAGGGGAGAGGGAAGCTATCAACTTCCGACTTGGGGGATCACGCTGTCTGTCTTAGTTTGATCGAAGCTGCAAATAGAGTTGTTCTTGTTGTTGTAAATTGTTATTGTCATGTTGCTGATAAGCAACAAAACAGCTGACAGCACGTTGTGGTAGAGGGAGGGGGTTTGAGAATGCAATTGTAAATATTTATATGTATGTGTGTGTGTGTGAGTGTGTGCGCATACCTGTGAACAGCTGCACATGGAAGTCTTGTCTTGTTTATGTCACTTACCAAGTTTATAAGGCAGCTAAACCTGATTTAACCAAAATCCTTCTGACTTACGTATATTTTAATATTTATATTAACGTCGCTTTGACTAAATTATGTATGTACATTTCATAGTGATAAATGTTTTTACTTAAATTTTTAAACAATTTCAAAACTGAGGATTTTAAATGTTAGCTGCGAATTTAATTTAATTAATTTCCTTGAAATCGATTTAAACTGTCGTATAAACTTGTTTATTGCTATTGAGCATTTTATGTTTATAAGTATTTTTGGATATGTGGCAACGCTGCGTTTAATAAATCTCTGCTCAGCATAATCTATGCTTAATTGTTGGCCACCCTCCTCTTGTGTCGCTTCTACATTCAACATCCTCCCCCCGGCCAATGTTGACGCCATCCAACAACTGTACACACATACAGACGCACGTCTCTCATGAATGTGTGTGTGTGTGTCTGTGTTTGTGCGATAGATACACAAGCGTTGATTATTAATTATGAAACAAAATGGGCAATGATTACTTCAAACGTCGACGGCGAAACCTTAGAAAGTTTTTTGGGCCTCACCTGCCTCACGACAGCAATTACAACAGCAACAACAAAAGCAACAGCAACAACAACAGCAACTACGTACAATGTCTTCGTATCTGGATTAGCCCAGAAAAGTAACTCAATACCCAATACCAATGGCAACGAAGCGTCTCAGAAATTTTCCAAAACGAACGGAACGAACAAACAAACGAACGAGCGTGCAAAATCCATGTAGGGGGGGATATAGAGAGGAGAAGGCAAAGGAAGAGGTGGTGGAGGTGGAAGTAGAGAAGGAGTGGCTGGGCAAGAGGGCGCATAGGTGATGACATAGCCGTGGACAGAGGAAGCAGCAGAAGCAATGTTAAAAGCAATATCGTTGCATTTACACACACTCATACATACACACACACACACACACACACAGGCAGAGCACATGCAAAGACACAGAGACAGAGCAACATTTGATTGTCGGCTCCGTCGGCTATGCACAACAAACCAGTATAATTGCACAAGCATACACACACAAACACACACGTACACACACACACACATATGCATATACAGCCAAACACTTGGAGAGACGGACTAAAATTGACTGGCGAGTGAAGGGCGCTCTCTTTGGCCTAAGGACGAGACGTAAAACAAAACATGCGACAGCGCCAGTGCAGAGCACAGCAGGCAGCATAAAAATTCACAAAACCAAAAAAAAAAAAAAAGAAATAATACACCAAAAACCAAAGAAAAAAAAAAGAAGAAATAATAATCAAATGGAAGCTAAACATCAAGCAAGCGCAAGCGTCCCAATTCAAACGACAGGGCCGTCGACGGCCCCCTGCCCCACTTCACTCCACTTCACTTTAGCCCGCCCGCACCCCCCTGTCCACTGTTGTTTGGGGGCCAGCCACCACGCGGCTGAAAAATGTTCGCTCATTTGTATTATGTGTATATTTTATTTGATGTGCGCTTGTGTGTGTTTGACCTCGGCGTCGCTGCTAGCGTCAACAGAGACTTGGCGTCGTAGCTACAATAGCGCAGCTCTTTGTGCGTTCGCTCTCTTTTGGCTAGGCTTTTGGTTTTCTCTTGCTTCCGCCCTTGTTACTAGTTGTTGTCGCTGCTGCTGCTGCTGTTGCTCAGCGCAATGACTTGTGGGACTTGTTGGCAGCGACGTTAACGTTAACGTCGACGTCGTCGTCGTCGTCATTGTTCCGCGCGGCCGTTTAACTATGCGCTTGTGTTTGTAAGTGTTTGCTTGTGTGTGTGTGTGTGTGTACGTGTGTGCTATGGTCTCATTTCAAGATAATCGTCACACGAATGAGTTGTTTATGTTTGTTGTTGTTGTTGTTGTTATTGCTCAGCTTGTTGTTGTAATTTAGCGGTTTTGCTTTGTTTTTATTTGTTTGGATGTGTTAGCTTATAGCTAAGTATATACTCATATCTATGTATACATATGTATGTAATGAATGCATACACATATTTTTCATAGTTTTACAAGAGTATTTAAACTTCTTCATAATTTTACATTATTTGTTCACTTCTTTGTTTCGCTTTGGGTTTTTTCTCTTTGCTGTCGCTGTGCGTCTCTTGCTTCTGTTGTTGTTGTTGTTGTTGTTGTTGTTGTTTTTTTTGTAGTCTTCGCCTCTTTGCTGCTTAATGTTATTAGTTGTTGTTCTTGTTGTATTTGTCTTTTGTTTTCATGTATTGTTTTTATATACATATATTTTTTATGAAATTGTGTTTAGCATTTTAACCCATTTAAGTGTTGAATGTTTTATGTCAACAGGTTCTGACCCAAAAATGCAAAGACAAACAAGCAAATAGACAAATACAGTCAATCACACAAGTATTGACACACCTCAAACATTTAACATTGTTTTTATAATAAGTCTGCTTGGTTTTTCGTAATTTCTTTCTTAATTTGTGTGACAATACTTTGCACAGTCACTGTGCGCAAAAACGTGGACAAAGAGTAAATTTCTGCTGGAAGTATTTGCATCCGGGATACGGAATCAGTTACGTAAATACGTAACCACTTGCACACACATATAAACATACATATGTACATACATACATTTACACAGATAAGCTGACAATCATTGACGACCTCTTGCTAACTGAGTTGATCTTGGATTCAATTGGGGATCAGTTTGCTCTTGAGCATCCGATAGAATAGGGGAAGAGAGTAGAGATGGAAGAGAGTTCATCTTGTTCATCTTGAAATCTGCGTCGATGTGAGAAAAATTCATTTATGAATTGCTTGCACACACATATGTACATATG